>JAODUP010000880.1:47500-52500 GCA_025642065.1 Paralvinella palmiformis | reverse complement strand
CTGCCGTATGTAAACAATCTGGTCGATTACGACATTATAGTTTTTATTTATAAATGGTATATTATTAGTAGCTGAATCTTGTTGGATATCTTAAAATCGACCGCTGCCCAATTTTAAATACTCGGATGTTAACATTATCTCTTGTTGAAATGGTTGACGTGGATAACACGTGGAAGCGATAACCTTTAGACAACAAAGATGGGTACACATCTGATTGATAGAAATTAAAACGGATTTAATGTCTACAAAGAGTGTGTTAATATATATATATATATATATATATTATATTAATCATCTCTACCAAATATATCAGTTACTTCTATAATATTAATTGTTAAAATGGATTTAGCTCGTTATTCCTGAAATCTGCTATTTCATGTGACGTCCTGCAAACAATAATAATAATAATAATTTAGTCTCTAGTATTCAACGAGCATATGTAATAATTATGAACATTTTAGATAAATTTATACGAATAACTTTACTAAACAGTTAACTACTATTTTCAACTCAACTTTGATTATCATATTAATAAATCCTTTTGTGGAAAATAATTCCCCATCAGCTTGAAGTCTTTACGGGATAAAGGAAACATCACACCTGCATATGTCAATTGACAATAAACTTCACATTCACCCCAAATTGACCTTCATATCACAAGATCGACATAGCAGCTGCTAGATTTAGGCCTAAATGGCAGGTTATTAGGAATATACAGGCCACCTTTGATATTGTGTTGACTGGTGTATCAGAAATAAGATAATGTAGCGTCTGCCTTTCGAATGAAATGCAGTGCACACCAGTAAGAAATGGGTGTAAACATATTTATCCCACACTGGTCAAACTTTGAAACATGGACTATATAGCTACGTAATGTAATTATAAATTGTGTGTGGTGAATCACATATAGAACGATAATAATAATAATAATAACAAAATAATAATAAAATTAATATTATTAAATGCACCCAAAGGAATTCGTGGTATTTTGAAGAATCACATTCATTTATGTTAAGTCGCCCTTTCACTGTAACGTATCTAAATTTATAGCTGTTGCAGTCAATGTTTAGTGGTTGACTGGTGATAATTCTTACAGGCTCAGCTGAAAGCATTTAGGGTTCATTAAATAGAAAATCACGAATACATTTCATTATGATTTAGTTTACAAGACTAATAATCTTACATTAGTTGTCGTTAATATTATCTTTCTCATCCGCCAGATGTCGCTATTAGGCCAGCGCGTTCTTAAATTCGTTCCACGAAACCTTTCCGTTCATGTCGAAGTCAGTTTCTTTGAGGACATTCTAAAATGGACAATTCACTTTAATATAATTACAATCATTTATAATATGTATCACCATATGATTTAATTTATAAATGAAGTATTTTTACTTAATGGTTACTAAGGATACGCTGAAAAACGTGGAAATATGTTTGTGTCTATATGTGAAATTATACCAGATTTATAGGACACGATAAATGTTTATGAGAAACAATTAACAAATTGTTGGTATCCTTGACAAAAGCTGCGCTATTTCATCAAACCTTCACGAGGAAATTTTAAGATTGCACATTATTGTTAATATATTTATCAATTTTCAGAACACAATTTCTAAAACCAAAACCACATATTCAAACAAGAGTTAACTGTTTGAGCTTAAACGTCAATAGTTCTGTAACGGGGTTTTCAGCGAAATGATGCGACCATTTATACAAAACTAGATTATTTCTGCTAAATAAGCTTATATTTCAAGAAATATTTATTTTTAAATCACACACACATACAAACACTTCTTTCGATATAAAGCAGTAAAAGTCCAAGCAAATAAATAGACTATAGACATACTTAACATGTTACTTTGTAAACAAAGGGTATATTTATCTCAGATGTTATTCTAACAGTGCGGCCTTTTTATCCCCCTTTAGTATATACTAATTTACACACTAACACATACACCTTAAGCAACTTAGTCATGTTAAAGTTGACATGGAACTTTACTGAAATATAACAAAGGACAGTTACTCTGATTAGAGAACATTTTCAATTCACTCTTTCTACATTTGAAACGCCTCGTAAATTCACTAAAATACACGAAATTAAACAATTTAGTTTCGTTTATTCAAATTAAACACATCAAATAGCAAGTCTAATATACCAGTCGGCTACTGGAGAATTCAAGTTTACACTTTTGGGCACAAGGTAGGCTTAATGGGCCCAGCGACTTCCAAAGGTAATTGAGGCGAAGTGAACGATGAAACACCCTTCTCACTTACCCCGCCCGGATTTAAATATAGGTGCTATATATATGTGGCCATCGGTGCTTCCAGTTAGGCCAGGAAGCACCTATAATATTACTACTACTACTACTACTACTACTACTATTAAATACTAAAGATAGTAATTATTATCATCATCATCATCATCATTTTATTTGTAGCTACTCCAGACCGTCAGCGTTGAATATGAAATATTTGCCTATTTCCTGCCAAAAGTTGTGCCAAATAAGCGCCACCCTGTGGATACTCTCCGAACTACAAGCAAACCTGCCAAAAACGTGATTCCTAGTAGACCCTTGTTACAACCTGCGAAGTAATTGATACAAGATAATTGATTGGGTAATTTTGTTATAGAAAATTATATATTTGATGTCATCATAAATTGGTGGCAAACAAAAACATTTAACTCAATTTTACAAGTAGAGCACCGGATAATCCAATACGAACAGGGAGGAGTATCAAGATGGCGGCCTAGGTTTCTTTGTTTATTTTTATGTCGAACATGCCAATAGTTTTTCTTTTAAATTTCTTATTACATGGTGAAGGGGTTACTACAGACATTCGTACATCACCGTATTATGTAGGCCTATGATAACGCACAAATGGTCTGCAGACCTTTCAGTCTGTAGACGACAGCCCACTCTCCGGCAACCCGCTATAAAAGGGCATTGTTTAATAGTGCTGATATACCATGAGACGTGATGTCTGCATAATTGTCAAACTCAGTGTCATACATCAGGCTCCGTATCATATAACAACACCGTCACACAAATTAGGTATGCAAATATCTACTCACCAGTCTAACCTGGAGACTATCGACCAATTTATCAAAACAGACAAATTCTATATGCCCAGGTGATAGTGACTACACTAAACTTTGTTTATGGTGGCTTAAAAACTATTAAAACAAACCAAAAAAAAATGAATTACCTTAACTTTTCAGTTTTTAATTTATATTTCGCCTTATATACGATATACGTTTCTAAGGCGATTCGTATTAGCGTAAACCTTTGTATGGCCAACGGAAGGGTTATATCGATGGGGAAATTGTAAATCAGTCGAACCTTCCATAACGCCGATCTCGTAAACTTTTAAATTATTAACTCTACCTCAGCTAATTAACGATATATAATTGGCTCTACTCTACGTCATATAATGGATAGGTAAATGTGGCTTTAAGAATATGAAAATTGTTCTCCGTGTCTAAAACAGCCAAATCCTATAGAATCGCTTCTTTTCATTGTGTAGAGCAATTAGCTATGTTTGTTTAAATTAATAAAATATCCAGTGAAGGCTACAATGCGGCTTTTTATTCTTGCGATGAGTAAATATAATTAAAAATGAAACAAAACAAATAAATAATCTTAAGACGATATTATTAGATGTTATATTATCAAAAGGATATATTAATATATATATATATATATATATATATATATATACATATATATTAAAAGTCAGTTATAGGATTCGAAACAATCATCCTCCAGTATCTAGCTCACCACATTTACCACTAAGCCATATCTACTGGCGTGACACACGAGTTGCAAAATGTCGGTTAAAAACAACCCGAACTAAGCGGCCATTATGACCTAGATTTTGGTGTTATGAAAAATCCTTTAAATATCGTCCATATTTAGCCAATTATCACATTGTGGCGGCTGAAGTTTCGGCTAAAAGTTGTCAGATCTGTTCGGATGTCTCTAATTCGACTGCACTCATGGCATGTAAAGAATATTCAGGTGAATAGTCTGTCACAATTAATAAAGTAGCATGTTTACGACGAAAGGTTTGAGAAGAAGACTACTTTGATGTTCGGTTTGCTATTGCTATTTTGAGAAATAAAAATGGCGAAACTGACTTGGATGTTTTGATGTTAAGAAATAGGACGATTCTTAATATAGAAATTAGGACATCACCCGCTTGTGGAATAAAAACAGATTCAATGAGGATGCCCCCAGCTCGTTCTCGCGTTTACAATAATTACCAGTGTCTGAGTTTATATTAATTATGCGGCGTAGACGAGTTTTCATTGTAGAGGATAGGATGTCTGTCGTTTCTAAACCATTGCCTGTAGTTTTGAGCCATTACGATTTACGGTCCCTCTCACACTTCGTACCTTCGTTTGTTCGTACCGCGGGCTAATTAAATTTGAGTGTTGCGAATACATTGGCTTTCTTACATTATTTTCGTCACTAATACTATATATTCTCTATGACAGCGTAAACGTATTATTTAAGTGATAGGGATATGTTGGTGATAAGTTATCCAATAATTAGGTTTTTCTTAATTGGTGGATGGAAATGTGCACACAACTAGGTAACATAGCATGGTGTCGTGCAGGGAAAATATGATACAGTTAAATGTAAAGACAAAATGTCGCTATTTCACGTCCATGTTTGTAATCGTGGTTGAATAAACGGACCATGAAACCTCAAAAATGTAATCACGCCAATTGAATGCTGTGACTTAATTTCATTTATGGTTAGTGGTCCTGTTCTCAAATGCTTTAATTAGCATAACAAATACACACACACACACACACACACACACACACACACACACACACACACACACACACACACACACACACACACATGACAAACATAATATATTATATATATATATATATATATATATTATGTTTTTGTGTGTGTGTGTGTGCTGTGTGTGTGTGTGTGAGAGATTAATGAATAGATTTGTTGAAATGCAATCATCACCCA
>JAODUP010000880.1:0-42500 GCA_025642065.1 Paralvinella palmiformis | reverse complement strand
CATGGCACACAACCATCCAGCAGCTACGAGGAACCACTAGAAACTATCTTGCCGTATTTTACTTTCATGGGCCGGCGATTTTACGATGGCATACTTCATCAACTGGAATCTGTTGAAAATAGAATTCCAATCAGGTATTTGGGGATCCGTCGCCAAATATCAAAAGGAACATTTGATAATTGTTTATAAACTTTGTAAGAATGCTGTGCTCTGGATTGTGCTAACATTCCATAGACTGAGTATTCGTAACATGCATCTGATATCGAGATTTGAAGCTGTTTCTAACATATTCTTTAACAAAGGATACCTGATGTGTATACCAAATGTGTTTCCATGTATTTTTTTATATTTTCATGTTTACAATTGTAATCATTCACCGGAAATGGATGTTGTGTTAATGTTTGTACATAAAAGTGTACAATCATTTCTATTTAAGCAAACTTACTGCACCTTGTACTTTGAAATATTTTCATATATTTCAGCTAATACCACAATTCATTGTACAAAAGGCAGTTTCGAATTCTCATGTCATTGTTTCACACATCATACCAAGGTTAAAAGATACCAAGTAATGAGACGTCTCACATCAGAGCAGCCATTTGGCATTCAGCAGCAAATTGCAGATATGGTTAATAATATATCTGTCTTGTACCAAGAATTTGGCATACACTTTGTCAGCTACTCATCCGCCTTACTGCCATTGGTTACAGTCAGAACAACTGATGGTATTCATTTGCAAAGATGCAGGCAAGTAAAATTATGATATATTTCGTGGAGGCTTTTAGAGAGAAAACAAACCAGAAATATATGCGATGCACAACAGAATGTAACATTATTGTCAGATTGTATATATCAAATATTGCCAAACATAGTAGAACTTATTTGAATTCTTTTTAACAATACCGTAAACTTCGCATTGGCTACTCGGTCCCGTGGACTTAAAATGCATGTAAATTACGCCTGATAATTCGAATTCGATTGTTTACAGTACAAACCAACAGAAACAATCGTAGTGAACTCCCAATGTAAGCGCATCAGTTTGTAAAAGTAGTCAATTGTGATTGACGGTTAATTATACTTATTTTACCTCTGTATTTGATGTAGGTGTTGTTGAAAATAAACATGGAATATATTTTGTATCCGTTGGATTCTTTTGTGAAACAGCATATTAGAACCAGTTGGTTAGTGTTTATGATCTGTTCAGTGGTATCAGCGTATTCATTGATACGTGACGAGTATTTTGGCATACGTTTTCAACACGTGGTATTGTTCTAAAGAGAAATCGTGAAAGGGGCGTACCCAGCCCCAGAGTTATACCCGGACGTCCTCGTAAGACAACAGAAAGAGAAGACCGTTTATCCCAACATGGGTGTACCAAGTCAGTAAACACCCTTCGTGCTGAGTGGTTACGGTTCACTAATATCCCTGTATCCAGAATGCTAGTGAATCTGCGATTGATCCGTGCAGGTTACTTCGCCCGGAGACCCCCGAAGAAACTTTTATTGTTGCAAAGACATCGACAGGTGCGTATGGATTGGGCTAAGAAACCATCTCCGCTGTCGACCAGGTCATTGGCAGCATGTCATCTTCAGCGATGAATCCAGATTCCTGCTTTACCGGATAGATGGTCGTATCCGGGTCCGCAGACAGCAACATGAGACCAATAATGAAGATTACATCGTACCAGAGTCCAAGCAGGGGGCGGTGGAATTACCATATGGGGTGCTTTCCACCTATCATGGAATATGTGACCTTTATATCGTCGATGGAAAGCCTGGATCAGTACCATTACCCACAGATCTTGGAGGAAAGGTTATTTCCATTTGCTCGTCTGACATTTAGGCATAATTTTGTGTACCATGATGACAACGTTAGGCCTCACAGAGCTCGCACTGTGGTCAATTTCATGGAAACTGAAGGGATCGAACACATGGAATGGCCAGCAGTGTTTCCGGATATGAATCCTATAGAGAACTTGTCGTCCGAAGTAACACGCACCATTGATGCAAGTGTCAAACCAGCCTACTGATCTGGCGGTATTGCGACAGGCAGTCATTGATGCATTGCAAGCTCTGCCCCTTCAAACCATGTTCATGTTACATCTTGTTATGTCGTAAAGAACAAACGCATAATATACAACTGGTATTATTTGGGCATCTCAAGTGGGCGAAAATGGGGCAAAATAGGGTAATCTAGGAACAAAGTCGCCAAAGATTTAACATTGGATTCTTCAGAATATTCTGTTAAAAAACACACAAATTGGATAAATTGAACTACGGATAAATCGAAGTAATTACATAGGTCTCTTCAACATTCGGATTAACGGGAGTTTACTGTATATGGTTTTGGGGTACAGTGTTGGTAAATGGTCATTTGACATATCAACTCTCAGTTATGTAACTAACTGCAGTATGTTGGCAACAGTTATTAGATGTATTAGTGTCCAGTTTATAATTTAATGCAACAGACACAGACGTTTTTTGTTGCAATTATGAGTCGAAAACACTGTCACTGGATAATATATTTAGTGACAAACTATTTACAGCTGCGATGATGGGACAGTAGTGACCGTAATTCATTACAAATTAAGTGGATGGATAGATTTGACAATGAATTGAGAAATTACAGTTTCAGTCCAAAACAGTGCTATTACTGTTTTAGCAGATTTTATTTGCACAATTCAAGTACCATTTTCACCAAAGTTTCTCTTAGATGTTTAAGTTCCATTTGTTTACATAAAGGTAAAATATTGTGTGCGTTGAAAACTTTAAATTTTATGGCAAGTTGCCTGTATCGATGTGATCTGTTCGTGATTATTGGTTTGTTTGAACTTGACCTATGCTGAACTACTTCAATAACATATTTGTCAACTAGTAATATTATGTACACTATAAGACATATTTTAATATAAACACGACACATACCTATTTTAGAGAGGTATTGAGGGGTGTCTTTATACATGCGAGAAAGGTATTGCTCCTGTTATGTGGTAAAGAGCAGGAATCAATATCTTTCAAGTTTTGAGAAAAGCATAACATGTTAAATAATGGGATGAACTCACAGCATCTTTATTGGTTATAAGTTGTTAATACATTAGATATTATTTAAATCAGTGATTTACTGAGGCATCCATTTCATAGGTGTAGTTAATAATAAATAGTCAAGCTTTAAAAGTGTTTATATCATATTTCATTTTCACAGAGCATTGTGCTGTAGCTATTGGTATTTAACTGAATGTGTGCATGTCAGATATTTTCACCACATAGTAGTATATAATATTATACTGTTCATTCAAATATAAACATACCATATTGTCCAATTTGACAATAACTGAAACATGTTTATTTCTATCTATATGTAGAAGTTAATAACCTAACTTCAGTAGTATTATTCTACTTAACAATTTCATTGTATGTAACACGTACCTAACTAGCTGATACATTTCTTGAGACTATGATCTTTCAATAATATTATGTGTAACACTGAATTTGTTTTTAAACATGTGATGTAACATAGATTTGATGTTTTGTTTAGATAACTCTAGTAACATCATTTCAAAAGAAAGTCTGAGAATACAGAAATTACGATTGTATATCAAATTGAAAAAGAAGAAAAACAGTATTAATAAAGTGGATATTGCATTCCATACAAAGGAAAATGTATCATTCAGATACAAGACATCTGTATGTCCAAAAATCATCCTTTATTCAAAGAAGAACAATACAATCAGACAATTAAATGTCTCAAATATCAGTCATTAGAATTCAAGATTTTTCAAAGTATTATTTAGTATTGTCGAGCCGTGATATCGGACGCAGTTAGTTAGAGCGTAGGACTAGCACGTGCTCCTTCTGGCTGAGTTAATCAATCACAATATGAAATCATTGCAGCTCCAGAGTCTGGAACCCTCGACCTTAGTGCCAAGAATAGATCCTATTCCAGCATGACTACTTTGTGGTACTGGATTGAATATAGAAAATGTTCTTTTATTTTAATCAAATATAACACTAATATGATGTTTTGTCCTGCCGTTACCTGATAGTAGGTGGTAATCTAGTCTGAACTTGGTTATTAGTTTGTCTATCACATTGATGAAAGTTTGTTAGTCAAAATTCTAAATTAATACAGGTTATATAGGGCGCTATATAAAGTTTGTATATTATTATTAATATATTTATCATTCAGCTGCCTAGGTGGTGGCGAAAATAGAATTCCTAGAGCCAAGCGACATACTGGAGGTTTTCCTTATAAACAAATGGGGAAATTATGTTTTGAAGAGGAACAGTCACGAAACTGCAACATGGCTGACTGCACACCAGCTGAAGAATGGGCATAACTTTCGTTATATGGAAAATAGATCTTAGTGGTGCGAATAATTTAATGTGAAATTATTGTTTATACTTATTGCGAATTATGTATCGATGACTAATAGTAATGAGACATTTCCATTCTATATAAGAGCATAAATGACTAATTTAGTTATTATGTATAATTGTAGTCATAAGTAATGAATAATGAAAATTCAATTTAAGTTTCAGCTTCCATACAAGTTTGCCACCTTTTATTGATTTAATAATCTCATTACACATGCATGTTTGCTATTTGTGTTTACCTTTTGTTGTATGTGCAGGCTAAGAAATGTACCCTCCGGGTAACGTTGGCCAACTTTACAACTGCTCCAGTTGTTTCATCTTTGGAATGCTTTCAATCATTTACCAAGTTATGAGTTTAATATTATAAATTGTTATACTAAAAGGTCAATCTATGCCCTTGTGAGCCACCCTTAGTAATAGCTTAGACATTTCTTCCCATATTTAAAAGACATAACTTTATTTTATAATAGAAAAAGTATTCTATGAATAAACTACATCCAAACAGTTGTTGATCGTATCCACGACTAGACAGTAATAACAGTGAACATCATTACTCATGTAACTGAGACCAATAGAGTCCCACTATCAACATGAAGAAGAAAAAAAAAACCTAGGGAGCAACGTAGGGGAAAAGTTTACTCTGAAACTGGGAAGCGGCACCAATAAAGCCAAAATACCAGTACAGATACGAATCTGTAATGCATTGGTAAAGTTTCCCATGATTGGATGTGTTCTTTGTGGAGAACGATCTCACTTTAAGTGCATTAAAAATAACCATTCTTTTGCCGAACTGAATAAATTTATACTTATAACAAATTAATCTGCAAACTGTCAGCCGAAAAATACGCGACAGCCCATGATGGATCTGCCACTCAACAACACTCAAGATCGGCGATATGTTAGCCAGACTCATCACACATGTATTTGACTCAAAGACGAAATCAAATTTCAAGAGAGGGATGAAGTGGATGGAGGAGTTCAGCTGGTGCACTTTCTGCGAACAGAAAATCTTCTGTACCCTGTGCACCCAGGCATCAACTAAAAGGAAACCTGGTGAACGGCAACATAATAACAAACATATTGGCCGGAAGTTCGAATCCCGGCCGAGACATTATAGTAGGAAGAGATTTTCATCCAACTAGGCATCTGGCAAGGTTTTTTTCCTCCGAACATGACATCTATTGTAAAGTGAGGTGCCACCACCTTAAACAGCTGCCATTTCGCCCAGTATCACAATAAGGAAATCAACACCAGGTGGCTATTCCCAATAGGCGACAGCCAGGGGTCTCTATCCCAAACTTCAACAGGACAAGGCAACATAATAATGTTGTTGAAAGCTCAATTAACCTCTTGAGCTAAATGATGGATTTTCATCATAACATAGGTTGCATAAATTAATTCCCTCATATTTGCTGTTAACTCTAAACCCAGTATTACTCCTGTCATTGATGAACACTTGGGATAATTTAATTATATGATTGCCTTGTCAGAATCATTCTGAAAGTATCGGTAATATGAATATCATATTCTCAATTTTATTTCTAAAATGACTCAATGTTGTTTTACATGATAATCAATTAAAGAAGGTTAATGACTGGGCTACGTTACCTAAACCTCACTAGATTAGTGTATGTGCGTGTTTATTTATTGAATGAAATATATAGAGTATTGTTTTGTTTTGTCTGTGATGTGTTTGAATACTGTTGAACTTGCGTTACTAGAGTTCTGAATATCTGCCATTCTTTGACACCAAGCCTAGTTATGGCTTTGGAATATATTTCAGACACTAAATTCCTTCCACTTTTATTTCTTCAAGCCAGAACAACTCATGAATCTGATGTTAATCAGAAATACAATAAAATCACACTGGGTAGAGAGTGAAAAAGATAGATCGGATAGAGAGTGGGGGAGTAGCGACACTATAGAGACTAATCCTTCCTTTGCACTTTTCTTGCACCTTTTCGTGGTTTGTTTAATTTAATTTCACTTTTTAGCAGAAAAGGAGTGGAGCATCAGCTTTGCACAGAAAAAAACGAAGGCAGCTAGTGCACTACTTGGTACGTGCCTGCGCGATTCTCCCTGTCTTGGGACCAGGCTATGAATGGAAAGACTTATATTATTGTGACAGCAGTTAAACGTAATGGGGTTAAACGTAATCCGTTGGGATTGTATGCTCGTAAAGTGCCTGCTGAACAACAACGGAGATCAGAGCCTTCGGCAGAACAGACACAATGGTGAACATCTACGAACTTAAGTTTCTGTTTATAATTGTAATCTATGAATAGAAACTAATAACCAGTTGTTTGTCTGTATATTATTACTTTTATAATAACCATGCATTCTACCAGATACTGGTCACTTTCTCAATAACATCTATTTATGTTACCTATTAATATAAACTTTAAAATTTATCACTCAAAGTGAAAAACAACATCATAAAGCTACTGTCGTCAAAATTAGATCATTCTCTCAAGCAAGCATCCAATTATTCAAAGAAATCATAGATGTACTAAATGTCCAGTTTATTAATAACATAGAATGCTCCAATACTGCATACGGCGAATTAATAACAATAGATTCTGCTATATTCATCAAATCCTTGCCAATATTTAAATCTCTTAATCAATCACGTCTAAAAATGATAGACCAATTAGCCTACTGTCAGCATTTTCAGAGGCACTAGAAAGATTGGTGTATAATCAAATGATGACATTTTTAAGTACAAATAATATTCTTTATAAACATCAATATGGCTTTCGTCCGAATCATTCAACAATTCAACCCATTATTCATCTACTCAACCTCAATGGCGAAGCGGGATCCAATTCACCCCCAGAATATATACTTGCAATCCTATGTGATATATCAAAGGCCTTTGGTGTCGTAGACCATGAAATATTGTTAATCAAATTATTTATATATGGAATAAGAGGAACCATAAATGACGGGTTTTGAAGTTATTTGTCTAACCGGTTACAATATATTGACATAGATTGAAGTAAAGCATTGTCTGTAGCTGTTCGCTGTCGAGTCCCACAGGGATCCATACTGAGGCAACTACTGTATTTAATTTATGTGAATGATATTGGAAATTCTTTGTCAATGTCAAAGTTTATTATTTGCTGACGATACCAACCTTGTATGCGTCATACTCCAATGTTATTGAATCGTTTTAAATATTGCCAATAAACAATTGGAAAATCTATTTTCGTGGTTTTGTGCCAATAGGTTGTATCTTAGCGAAAGCAAAAATCAAACACAAAGTTATTTGGCCATCCCATATGAGTCCTAACTAATTCCAATTAAATATAACCATTAATGGCATTCATTTAGACAGAATCGGGAATGACCCTAATGAAAAATGTTGCAAATGTCTTGCAATTCACATAGATGAACCCTTGACGTGGAAATATCACATCAATCAAGTATGTAAGAAGGTTTATGGGCGTTGTTTTAAATAAAGCAAGTGAAGCGTTATATCTTAAAACATTATTTTACGGTTTGGTACATTCTCATTTTGCGTACGGTATCAAAGCCTGAGTAAAATGCCAATAACTCTATCGTAAAAGCCTTAGTTACACGGCAAAAGCGAGCAATTCGTGTAATACACAATGAACATTATAATAGTCACACTGAACCAAAGTTTAAATCATCGGGAACACTTAAAATTCTTGATTTATTGGTGTATCAATCCCTTATGTTTACATTTGACTACCTATTAAATAAACTGCCAGCTTCTTTCCACGGAATATTCACCGTAAACTGTGACAGATCAAATACGCGCCCAACGAGACAGCCAAGATAACGTGTTATTCCTCAGTGCCATTCGGTATTAATGCGCAAACAACCTCGTGAGTTCTCATCAGTTCTTTTGAATTATTGCGCAACATCGAATCGATTTTGATAATGAAGCATTATTATCATGTTCTTATAACGCATAGATATTTTTTATTGTTCGATGCCATTCATATTTGGATTACTCCCACTGTGCCGGTTCTATCGCGCGAAGACATTACAAAACATATATATGAAATATATGTACTTATGTTTATCGGGTTCGGATGGCGAAACTTTCCACCTGTGAGTTCTGTCTCTTGTTAGGGGCTCACACACAAACACTGGCTGTTATCATTTATTGCGACATGACGTTTCACGGAGCCCATGGGAAGACAGCTCTTTAGCCACATAGGTCTCCCAGTTTGCACATTTGAATAGTTATTAATGTATATAATATCAATTGTAAATATCTGTCCAGTTTCAAGGTCTTGGTACCCTTGCCACCGTTTCTTTTGTTGCCTCATCTGATATTTGAGCCACGTAAGAGGGCCTTCTCAGTCTGTAATTTTGTATTAAAACGCAGAAGTACATCTCAAAAAGGAAATGCTCATTTCAGAGAGTAGGTTCGATGCTCACGGAGAGAAATGTTACATTAAAGAAAATCATTTGTAGCTTGTTTATTATAATTGTTGGTGAGTGACTGATATCAACTGCAGTATGAATTTGTTTGTTCAGCTGATCGAGAAGGACTCTGAAAAGTACAAAACGACCCCCAGCAAATTGGGAGAAAGTGCCCTTTGAGTCTTAATATCTAGCCCCCAAGGGGAACACGGGCCTTATGGAGTTATATATGGCCATGTGTAGTTAATATATGTGTAGATTATAGAACATCAGGCAATTTGTAATGTCATTATCTGTTTGAATCTAACGTGGTAAGTATGTAGATAGTGACCAAATTATGTCTTATTACAGTCCAAACATTTAACAGCATGCTGTTATGGCTAGTTATTAAACACCAATATATTTCTTTTAACTACTATATTTTTATTCATTATTAGCCAATAGTGAGTACGCCTGTGTGTGCACTCGGTGCTGGGTTTAGTTGCTGGGCTTTGCTTGAGAACACACTAAGATGCCACTAAAACTGAAACTTTCAGATATTGCTCCGGGCTGAAATAATAAAAATATAGGTTTGAAATCTGGTTATTGATACTCCAAAATAGCTGTGGTCATTTTCTGAATGGCACTATCTAATAACAAATGTTAGCAGAACAATATCTGTCTCATTTTTTCATATCACATTACAGGTACAACACCAAGATAACTGATAACTGCTGACATATCATCGTCGTATAAATGATTCGCAAACTGCTGCAGAAGGTCCTAGTCATCCATCAAAAAGGTACTCTACGTGGTATTATATATTGCCTTAAATCTGATGCTGAATCAAAGGCAATGCATCTGACAATAAAATCTGTTTGTACCATATATCGATGTTAGCGAGGCGTTTGATGTCGTCTATCCCAGATCCATGCCTAGGTACATTACACTCTATCGGATTCACATGGGAACCATAGACATTATATATTGACATGTACAGTGAGCTTACATCTCAGGTTAAACAGAATGGACATATATCAAATATGATAACTGAACTCTGTTGAAATCTTAAAGGCTCGCGGCAATTATATGCATATTTAACGTAGCCACCATCCGAATTCCAGCTCACAATTGTGCAGTTCATGTTACCCTGATTCCATTTGATCCCACACTGTCGAACATGATTCTTAATGTAGACAGATAGGCGTTTAGTGGCACAAACACCTAACAAATTGTATAATGATTATGAACAGCCAGACAAAGATCTTCTACTTGGAAGTATTATCTGATGTGCTCTATTAATACCCAGTTCCTGAATGTGGCAGCGGATGAAACCCACCATAGATTTCAACGATTAGATGATTGTAAAGTCATGAATTCAGTTAATTCCAGCATACTAAATGCTCGTTACTCTTAATACTACCTGATGGAAGCTGGCCTGTATGGGCTCAACGGACTTCATTCCGGTGCCAGTCTCAAGCTGTGGAATGTTCATGTAATGAACCACCCAATATATGGCCTTGAGGTTTTACCACAAACTGGCAATAATACGGATAACTTAGATCCCTACTAGGGGCAGACAATAAGCTGATGGTTGCATTTACCGCAGTGCACCGCGAAATAAGGTCTGTAATTGGTGCTTGTTTTATAAATTGTTCGTGCCATTTTTGCGCCGAACATCCTGACTCTTTCAGCTAATATTATCAGATATCCTGGCACTGTGGATAATCAATCGGTGAAGGATCAATGATCACACAGCAGGACTACTCTCATATGATCTGCCATCGATCTACCAACTAATAAACAACGGATCACCGAATCTGCAATGGATACCATCTTAAATGATACCACACAGCTCGGTCAATAGAGCTCCTAATGTTTGACGAAAGCTAGAAGATAACGCCGATACAACTCAACCTACAATCCTCCAGAAATGGTCATCTCGATCATCTGTATGAATCAGTCAATGACTCTCCAAAATATATTTTGCATGTCTATATAAGAGTACGCTTCCTCGTGGGGCAAAATAGTGTAGTGGCTCTTCACTGTGCACTGCATGTTTGTGGACCCGAGGACATCTATAATATGATATTAATATGTCACAAACTTTAGAACCAGCACACTTGTTTTCTTTAACAAGCCAATACATGAATCTAATCGTCTGATATCTGAATAAATTACTGTTCAGAAAATGGCATATGTAATTCAATTAGTAATGGACTGTAAGAACACATCCTGTGTATTACGGAAGATTGCACTTACTCATTTGAATACTTCAGTAGATATGATCTACATAGAGTACATTGCAGTAAATCTGCATATAATACTTTCAAGAACTCAACCTTACGGTGGTTCTCCTGATATAGGAGGAAACTACAATTACCAATGGGGAGACTGGGGTGCATTCGGACACTGGGTGCATTGGGACACCCCATCTTGCAGCTATATTAGGGCCGTGGAAATCTGTGCGATACCATCAATAATATGCTGGGTTTCCCCAACGCCACTCCGTCGTTTATTCAAGACAAAGGAGCTAATGAATAAAAATTGCAAGTATAATGTCTATTTTCATGTACCTTTACTAAATATTTAAGGTTCTATTAGTGCCTGAAATAATGAAGATCAGAACTATTGCCAAAGTCCAGGCAATATATGCCTATTGCAGGCATACCTTGTGGCCATAACCAGACCACATGTAATGCATATAATTTGTGTGCTGGTAAGTAGGCATACCGTAGTAAAATGGAGTGCTCTGGGACTCTCCCATTGGAGTGTATTGGGATGGTGTCCCTATGCACTCCACACACAGATAAGCACATTCCTATTTAGTCTTAAATAATTTAATTGAGAGTTTTATTTTCACATTTACTACATTGTATTATGCTATAGTGGCAGTAGCAATATACCAACAACTAGATTTAAAACAAGTATAATTAGGTGATATAATATGCAAGTAAGAAAAATATAAAGTGGACAATTTTAAGGCTTTAATGACTTCTTTGTTTCAGCATCGATAATGGTAAATAGCAGAAAACGAAAAACAGATAACGATGGACAAACAGCTGAAGATTTTATAAGAAACGATGTCCAGGTAGTTCAGGGTGGCCAATCAATCCGAGATACGGCAAAGACACTGAATATTTCGAAGTCTTCATTCCAACGCTATGTGAAAAATGCAAAGACAAAAGGCCTTGATGATATGAATTTGAAATCAAACTGAAGTCAAGTAAGTCGGACAGGTTACGTTTGCGGAACGTGGAACACTTGTTACTGTGCAGTAAATGCATTGGTAAATGCTATTCCACCATTCCTCATCTTTCTGCTAGTACATTTGAGATATTTCATGATCACGAATGGTTCTGTCGGAGGTGCACATAAAAGCAGATGGATGACTCAGCAACTTTCAACACTATTCAGACTGAATACGTCTAAGGAAATGTGTAACTGTTTATCGGATACTATTTCAGATACTCCCCCAACATAAACAACAGTGACTTGATCGAACCAGTGATCATAGTATTACCATGACAGACATCATAGATACGGAGCACAGTATATTGAGGTTTGTATAATTTAAATCCTACCAAGCGGAGATGTCTGCGCTACTATCTGATGAAACTGGTAAAACAGGCCAAGTTCCAGGTCAAGTTCCACGTGGAAACTAAACGCATTCATGTGTGATAGCCTCCTAAGAGTAGGTGGCTGCTGAAGCAAATCAACTCTCCCAGAAGATATGAAGTTCCCGATTATTTTGCCAATATAAGTGTCACGTGATGACACTCCTCATACGCGACACCCATAAGAGATTTGCACACAGTGGACGAAATCAAGTGTTAGCTGATCTGCGTAAGACATATTGGGTGATACATGATAATGTTGCTGTTAGATGGTACACATCTAAGTGTGTAACAAGCATACGTCGTCTGGGATCACCTGTCATGAAATAGAAGGCCAACTTGCCACCAGAACTTACCAGCACGTATACTGGTGTGGATCTGCTTGGGCCATTCATAATTAAGCAGGGTCGTAAAGAGGTGAAACGTTATGGAACGCTCTTTATCTGTTTAACTAGTCGCACAGTTGATATACAGAGAGTATCCTCATTGGAAACTGATAGCTTTATTAATGCTTCATTTCTCGTCGAGGACTAATTAGTCAACAAAGATGCGACAATGGAACCAATCTTGTAGGAGGAGAACTCGAACTCCGAGATGCACTCTCAGAGATGAACAACGAGCAAGTTAAAGATTTGTTGATGAAACATTTCATAAAATGGGTCTTCAATCTGCCTGCTAGTAGCCACATGGAAGGAACTTCACTGTCACATGAGTACATGTATAAGTTAGATAACGAGTCTCTACAAACATTGATGTATGAGGTTGAATGTATTATCAACTCGAGGCCGCTTCTTCTGAACTGAATGAAGCAGGTCCACTTGCGCCAGACCACACACTAACAATAAAATCGTCCATTACATTACTGCTACATGCAAATTTTCAACGACTTGACATAGACCAACAGAAAAGTTAGCGTCGCGTTCAACGTCTGGCTAATATCGTTTGGTCTCGTTGGCAAACGGAATGTCTTGCCGTGTTACAAGAACGTCATAATCGGAACAGTACATGACAACTTACAAGTAGGTGATGCTGTATTAATTAAGGACGATACACTACCAAGGAATAGGCGGTATGTGGGTTGTATCAGTAGCATTGAACCTGATGGAAGAGGAGCCGTTGGCGGTGCAATAATAAAAACTTCTACCTCGGAGTTGCGAAGACAAGTTGGTAGACTAGTCTTGCTTCTCCCTGTTGAAGAGCAGCAGCCATGTAAATTTCTAAAAGATTTAACAACCTGCCCATTTATATATGTGTATTATTTGTATGACAAATAAGAGATTCAAATGTAAGTAAGTAAGTAAGTGAGTAATTTTTTCACAGTTTCCAATTATGATAATAATAATGAGATTTGAAAGTTAAAATATATTAATATAACATACATACACTGTGGAAATTGTGGGACCAGCATAGCAATGTGTTGTCTTCCTACTAGCCGCTACAAATAATATTATTATCATAACACGCGAAATATGAAACAGATTAATTTGGCAATGAGGAGCAATGAATTCGTGTTATCGTAAATAATAGCTAAAACATAATTGTATCAGAGAATTAGAGATGGCATGCATCATTTCAAATCAAACCAGGACAATTTATTTTATTGTACTACATTGTAAATATTATGAATTTAATTGTTTGTGCATTCAATCTTTAAAAATGTATTATATGTTAAACAAAAGACCAACGTTTAAAGGGCCGAGAATGTTGTTGCACAAACCTGGTGAGACCACTAATATAAACTATGTATTTTGATAGTTAGTCATGCTGTGCGATATGTTGTGCGTTATGCTCGTACTGGATATTATATTTTAACTTTCCGGTTATGACAATGTGCAACCATTTCCAACCACTTTGATCCTGAATTATTTGGATCCCGATATGAAAGAGCAAAGTCAATAGCAAATAATCACAAGACTCGCATGTCAAATAGGAAAAGACAGTCTAAATATTGCATTTAATACTCTTGGAAATGACACAAGTGTAAGTACAAAGGCAGCACAAGCAATATAGCAGCGTTAAGATATATAATGTATAACTTAGATATATGTAACAGCTATATAAATTAGTTAATTAGGGTTAAAGCTATGGCAAATGTATTTCAGCGATGTCTCAAATTTGTGTAAGATTGTCAAAATCAGTTACTTGGCAATCCCCATAGACATCAAGTAGTATGAAATTAAGCCTATTGTAATATATCGTTCTATATAGTGTATATAATTGCAGATTAACGTGTACTTGGTGGTTCCAAGGGTTAGAAGATCTAGCTATGGCGTAAGAAAATTTCAGTGTTCAGCAACCAAGCTATGGAATGCACTCCGAGCTCACATTCGTGAATTTAAAACACTGAACATTTTTAAGATGTTGCTGAAAACGCATTTGTTCTCCAGCAATTTTGGTGTTTAATTTCTTCTTTTTTTCTTCTTCTTGGTCAGTTATATATATATATATATATATATATATATATATATATATATATATATATAATTATAATATATATATATATATAAATTTAGCTTTATAAATATATTGTTGTGAAATAATCGTATCATATTTGTTATATCTTATATATCAATGGGGTTTGTTTCTCATAAGTTTATGTACAGCGTTTTTGAATAAGCTTTAAGTATGAAAATTTATAAGTTTGGTATTATAATTATAATTATAATATTATTGATATAAGCAATTAACTCTACTGCGTTTATGTATTCTACATGTCCAACGAATAATGACCAACGTCGGTGTTGATGTGTAATAAACGCCTGAAGAGTATATGCGTCTCCGGATATATGTCTTGTAGTAACGTTACTAACACATCAAGAGGAGCTAAACATTACATTTGATCACCTCTACAGATTCGAGACGTATATCACTCTATGGGTTATTTCTGTACGAGACCCTGGTCTCAGTATAGAAATGGGTAAATCCTTCGGGCAACAAATGGCTGTGAAGTTCTTTATTTAATATGTACAAGTCAGATTGCAGAGGAAGAAACATCATTTACAGAGGTTATCACGACATAAATAGTCCAGAATCGGTGGAGGATTTCCCAACTGCGGAATGAACGTGATCGAGCAGTTGACGCGATGATAGGAGCCTAAACCAACGGTACCCAAAGCATCATTAATCGATGTTATCCATCTTGTGCAAAAGTGATTACCTTGACAACCGTAGCTCTTTGGTTATCTGATTATTTTACTTCTGATAAATAAATTGGGAGGAAAGCGGAGACTACCTGGCGCCTAACTTCCTTAAAGTACACTTTGATATTTCCAGGAACCTGTGCAGCAAATATGTTACACATTCGAGAACTGTTTCTATTCCACAAATATGGAGAAATGTGGAAAATCAAATTACTAAGAAAGTTAATATCGAAGTAATTCGAATGTAAATCTACCAGACTTCTGCTAAATATCTGATGGATAAGTTCAGCAGTATGTTCATTGGTATTTTGACCCAAATATTAACTGAACCTGATTTTGGCGTAATTCCAATAAATCATGGGTAGACGTTAAGTGCCTTCGATGATAAATGAGTTTCAGCATTTTTTCCTATAACTGAAAATGAAAATTTAAGGTGTATTTTAATTTCGAAATATCCGGTACAAGTTTTCTATTTATTCTCACTTTATTCTTTCCGGGTTAAATTTACTTGCCACTAAATTTGTTAATTGATAACACACATATGTGTGTATTATTTAATAACATAGAGCAGATAAGACCTTTACTGCGTACAAAATCCAAAAAGAGAATAATTATTTTGCTTTAGAATTTTGACCACCTTCTCCAAATATATTTTTTCTATAGTTATCGAGTTATATGTTAATAAAATAACGTTAAGGAAAAAATGGATAATGGGATTGATTAATAATCTAAAGAGTTTTAATTTTAAAATATTGCAAATTATCTGACACAATCTAGCCATTTCTTACGTAATGTATTTATACTAAAATAGATAGACACGACTAGATGTAAATATATTGACCTCAAACTTCATTACCTGAACCGTTGGAATTAATTAAGTATTTAAATAATTTCAGCGTATACATTACTTAGCGTGTAATCCTAATAATGACATAATAAAATCACAAAAACTCAAATATTTACATGACAGCTTTCCCAAATTACAAAAGTAAGTAATTGTTTATTTAATCTAAACGCTAATCACATTTTGGACATCAGGTAGAAGGGCGACCTCTTATTAAAACCTTTCACACCAAAAAACAGGTATCGATCGGATTTGAACCCAGAACCTGGATATTTCCGGGGAAGTGCCCTAGTCACTTTGCAATTCCCCATAAATCAATACCATTAAAATGTAGTTTTTTACTCTTACATTGTTGTATAACTATTACTGTTACTTTGTTGTATTACTGTTATCATTACTGTGTTGTATTAGTATCATCTTGCCTGTTGTATTACTGTTATCATTACTGTGTTGTATTAGTATCACTATTGCTGTTGTATTACTGTTATCATTACTGTGTTGTATTAGTATCACTATTGCTCTAGTTGTATTACTGTTATCATTACTGTGTTGTATTAGTATCACTATTGCTTCGTTGTATTACTGTTATCATTACTGTGTTGTATTAGTATCACTATTGCCTAGTTGTATTACTGTTATCATTACTGTGTTGTATTAGTATCGCTTTGTTGTATTACTGTTATCATTACTGTGTTGTATTAGTATCACTACTGCTTTGTTGTATTACTGTTACTATTAAAACTAATGATTTTATTATTGCTATTCTTATATCTATTTTTACACTTTTCATGATACTGAGTTGATTATGTTTTTATCAGAGTATACTAATCTTATAGAATTATGTGCTATCAAAGTATATATATCTTTATTATATTATTGCATGAACCGTGGATATATATACGGAAAAGAATACACTTACACTTACATGGACACATATGATCAAGAACCAGCGAACCGAGATTGATGCAATGACATGTTAGTAGAACAAGAACACAAGTAAAGACTAAAACACAAAGAAATGGGTAACTATGTTTTGTCAAAATACTATTTTGTTCCAAAAGTTGTTATCAACCACTAATAACTCAGGTGACATTGCTTGGCTTAGTCACGTGATCATACATATTTACGGTATACTTTAGACATGCAAACATCCTTCTGGAATCAATATTTCTAGCGGTATCTGTCGTGATGTTGCCGCTTTTACAATTCGGCTCTATTTTAAAAACATATTTAGCGTGAATACAAAAGGACTTTATCTAGGGGAAGTACGGTGTCTCATTATTTAAAGGTGGTTGGACACATATTGAAAAGTAATTTAAATTGATATTAGGTATTGACTGATACGCCATATCTTAATGGAGAACAACACCAACTCGCTTCAAACGCATAACACAACATATATTAATTTATACAAATGACAGGACGTAACCTGTAAACTTATCGTAAACAGCAATACAAATATATGTGTAGGCATATATGATAAATTAGATATTTTTCAGTTTGTAAACAGTGTGTTGCCCTAGTATTGTGATCGTTGTATAGAGGTGTCCGTGTTAGGATAACACAACATATATTAATCTATACAATTGACAGGACATAGACCTGTAAACTTATCGTAAGCAGTAATACAAATATATGTGTAAGCATATTAGATATTTTCGCCTAGTAAACAGTGTGTTGCCGTAGTATTGTGATCGTTGTATACAGGTGTCCATGTTAGGATAACACAACATATATTAATCTATACAATTGACAGGACATAGACCTGTAAACTTATCGTAAGCAGTAATACAAATATATGTGTAAGCATATTATATATTTTCAGCTAGTAAACAATGTTTTGCCCTAGTATTGTGATCATTGTACAGAGGTGTCCATGTTAGGATAACACAACATATATTAATCTATACAATTGACAGGACATAGACCTGTAAACTTATCGTAAGCAGTAATACAAATATATGTGTAAGCATATTAGATATTTTCAGCTAGTAAACAATGTTTTGCCCTAGTATTGTGATCATTGTACAGAGGTGTCCATGTTAGGATAACACAACATATATTAATCTATACAATTGACAGGACATAGACCTGTAAACTTATCGTAAGCAGTAATACAAATATATATGTAAGCATATTAGATATTTTCAGCTAGTAAACAATGTTTTGCCCTAGTTTTGTGATCATTGTACAGAGGTGTCCTTGTTAGGATATGGAATTCTTATGGCATATCTGTAGCTGAAAGTTATCAGTTGGAAATCTATAGACGGCAATAAACTCAGTCGGACCAATATACAATGATATATTGTAGGCGGCATAATTATTAACTAATATCGCTAATGATGACTGGTCATATCTATGACAGAACCGGTTATTTGACATCATCTCCGTACAATGGACCGTGTGACCTGGAGGTGTGATACAGGCTGGTGTCAGGGCGCATAGATAGTGCCAGTGTATGATCTCCCGGTATACCTGAAAGCGAGTGATTGAACACAGTTTAGCAACACACAGTAATAAACGATATAGTTAATGTAGATTTAATCAATAA
Source organism: Paralvinella palmiformis (assembly GCA_025642065.1). Classification (NCBI taxonomy): domain Eukaryota; kingdom Metazoa; phylum Annelida; class Polychaeta; order Terebellida; family Alvinellidae; genus Paralvinella; species Paralvinella palmiformis. The sequence continues at coordinate 23,598 of JAODUP010000880.1, read as the reverse complement.
GAATGTCAATGTAGATTTAGTAGACAATAATGTTATTGTAGATTTATGAACAATAATGTTGATGTAGATTTAATGTAAAAAAAACAACAGTGTAGAGTACTACCCGTAATACGTTCTTTATACAAACCCAAACATGTTGAAAAGCTAAACATTCTTTATCGATGATAGCAACTTTGAATAGGTAGACTTTTAAAAGAGATTTAGAAAGATTGTTTCGGGATAACCTCTTTCAGTTGTCCCTTGTGGACAACCAGAGAGATAAAGCAAGATAATGGTTGAACACATAAGTGCTTGTGTACCGGAAGAGTGTGATAGAACTTGGGAGTTCTGCAATTAAAAAGCCGCTGCTCCCGGTTAGCTATAACAACGCATTAAATCTTCGTTCACCCAAACCCATACATAGTGATTGACAAATATATTTACATTAAACATCTTTATATAATCATTTACTTGTTAATGGTGTCAAATATTTAATTCGTGTCTGCTTTATTTTACACGCAATATACTTAATTTGACAATAACAACCTGTAAGGATGCCAAAAGATTAATAAAATATATATAAATCATTTTCTAAATAATTATCTTTCTAACAAAATAAATATTCTAATTAGATAAATTGAACAACTTCAAGTGTATAATTGAAATATTCTGTAATGTAACTCTCAGGTGTCATCCCGACAACTCATGTCATCCAGTCCGATACTAATACAGGTGCCTGTTTCTCAGCCTAAGCATTTGGTGTTCCAGTTCCCAGTTTATGGAATACGCTGCTTGTGAATATTAGAAATGCGTTGACTCTTGAAAGGTTTAAATCTGTTCTGAAAACTCGCCTTTGAAATTTCCTTTACCGATAAATAGTGATTATCGTTTAAGCACTTATTTTGGTTTTTAGATACAAACTATTTCGGGTATCACTGTACTGGGACTTTAATTGGCTCCTGCTAGTAAGGGTGCTTTATAAAATAAATATTATTATTGTTAGTAACAACCACTGGTCAATGATTCGTTTTAAATATTCAGTAGGCAGATGACTTTTCTTAGTGTTATTTCATATGTAACATCACATTTAACACAAACCTGAATAGTTTGGTTCGAGCTGTTATTATATAAAAGTGTACCGCATAACAAAATTCAAATAATTTAATTTGTAAATTATATATATATATATATATATATATATATATATATATATATATATATATATATATATATATATATACAATAAGCCTGAAGCATGATGACGTCACAAACCAAACCAAACCAGCCGCGCTTTGCATTGTGGGATTTATAGGGGGTCCGCTGAGCGATAATACTGTGATATGCCCGCCATTTTAACCTTAACCGTCAATGTTCCGATCTGTTCTAATCATGCCAAAATCTAACTTACGTGTACCGTTTAACTCTGCTTCGACACCGAAAAAGTCGTCACTGTTTAAAAATTGTATTCCAAAACTGAAAATCAGATTATAACTATATGCTAATCGTCCGTCATTGCTACTTTATAAATGATAGTAAAGTGTGGTATTCAACATTGTAAACCATAGTACAATAATAGTCTTGCTGCTCTATGAGTCACAATGTGTTTTTAATCTGTTCTTAACGTAAAGCAACTCAATTTGGAAAATAAAATGTTATATACAATACAGTTATTTTCATTGAAATCATTTTAAAACAATTTTGAGTCAATCAGTAAACACGTCAAACTCCAATAAGACTCGAACCGAGAAACCTCAAATTTTTATCAACGCACTTTTGCCACCAAAACATCCTTATTGAATTGCTATGATACGGTTGATTAAAGTCTAAAATACGAATTGGTCCCATGACAATACTAGACATAACACTAACCTTTTGGGTTCGATATATTAAAATCACACAAGCTCCCAACATCTGTATCTCCTCAAGTTTATTGACATTAGCTGGTAGATAATCGAACATTTGAGGATGAGTATAATTCGTTATAGCTTGGCCAGTATGATCAAACAGAACGATTCCACTCTTCCGGGCTACATCAAACACTTGAGTCCATCTCGTTATGTTAGTATCTTTTGGTCTGATACTGGAATCGATCCAGAAAACGGCTTCTAGTTCTTGGAGCATATTCTGAAAAATGAGTGATTGTGTGAGTGAGTGGGTGGGTGAATGAATGAGTAAGCGACCGAGCGATCGAACAAGTTAGCGGGTGAATTATTGAGGCAGTCAGTGGAGCAGACAGCGAGTCAGTTTGTGAGGCAGTCTGTCAGTTAGGCAGTCAGGCAGTCAGTTAGCCAGCCAGTCAGTTTGCCAATCAGCGAGTCATTTACTCAGTTAGCCAGTCAGGTAGTCATTCAAGCAGACAGTTAATCAGTCAGTTAGCCACCCAGTCATTCAGTCAATCAGTGACTGATTTCTTTTGCTTCTGTGATAGTTACACCTGAGGCATTTACGACCTCTAGAGAAACATCCCACAAATATGGGTATCAGTCGAATTTGAACCTGCAACCAAGAGGTTTGTTGTACAATATTCTAACCTTTATATTATAGTAATCTCACGTCAGATTTACTAAAGAGTTGCTACACCTTAGTGATGGCACATGCTCAAACTGAAGAGATGGATCAACGTAAAACTGAGATCTGAATCCACCATCTACAGGGTTTTGAAGAAATATCCTAACAATTGTATAATGATCACCTACCACCTACCAATACATCCACAAACCACTCAGGATAGGTATAAACCCCTACAACGTACCCATACATCTACATACCACACTCTGTAGCTGTGAACCCCTACCATCTACCCACAAATCTACGTAACACATTGTATACGTGTAACCCCTACCACGTAGCCATACATCTAAAGACAACAGTGTGTAAGTATGAACAACGACCACATACCTGCACATCTACGACCACACTGGGTAGGTGTGAACCCTACCACCCCGTGTAGGCGTGACCCCCATCCCACATCCAACACACACCCAAATAACAACACGCCACCCTGTGTGGGAATGACCCCTAACACATACCCAAACAACTACACACCACACTCTATAGGTGTGACCCCCAACACATACCCAAACAACTACACACCACACTCTATAGGTGTGACACCCAACACATACCCAAACAACTACACACCACACTCTATAGGTGTGACCCCCAACACATACCCAAACAACTACACACCACACTCTATAGGTGTGACACCCCAACACATACCCAAACAACTACACACCACACTCTATAGGTGTGAACCCCAACACATACCCAAACAACTACACACCACACTCTATAGGTGTGACACCCAACACATACCCAAACAACTACACACCACACTCTATAGGTGTGACCCCCAACACATACCCAAACAACTACACACCACACTCTATAGGTGTGACCCCCAACACATACCCAAACAACTACACCCCACACTCTATAGGTGTGACCCCCAACACATACACAAACAACTACACCCCACACTCTATAGGTGTGACCCCCAACACATACCCACGCCTATGCGAAGTGTAGTTTCTCTTTTATTAAAGTCAGACAATTCCCATTTTACGTTTTCAAAATCCTTATTTAGTAGAATAATTAAATACCTTGTATGATTAACACGAAAATGGTATCGATAGACAAGGGCAGTATCATAAGCGAACCTCTTTGCTTTTAGCAATCGCTAGATCTCTTTGTAAAATAAATAATCTAAAAACACCTGTAAAGTTAAACAGTTTGTTTTTAATATGTCGTCATTTTCATTTAGATGTAGAACATTTGTATTCTGTGTTTTTCCTTAAAGAAATCATAAGTTCTTATCATACATACTAAAAAGCCAAATAATCTGTTGGTATCATACAGCATAGTGTTTGAATATAAATGTAATAATTTATTAGTTTCTTCAACTGATATGTGGGAAACACTCGTTAGCTCAGTAACAGAATTATTGATAAAATGGTCATTTGGCATCTACACGTCTATTCACTGATTCTCTTCTAAAGAGAACTTTGCCCAAAGTTTGCTAACTATAAATTGAATGATTTATTGGAACACTTTTAAAGATAAATGGTACAATTTATATACCAGTGGAAAGGTATTTCAATCAGAATTATATTGGTGCCAAAGGTATGTTTCTATCTCATACAAGGGGGAAGTTAAATTATTCTTAAAACTGACCCTAACACAAAACGATCGGTCGATTTCAATGCCATATTTTATTTATTCAAGTAAAGGCTAATTTTATATCAAATAATATAAATTTTATTATACGAATGCTATACGGATATATAATAATATTTTACGTTATTTAAGATATTATTTAGGCTTGAATTTTGATGACAATCAGGTTAGCCAAGGCCTTATCTAAAACTGAAGAGTGAAGATCAGCATCCCATATCATCAAAGTAGATCTTGACACCAATCATAAATACAGCAATCTGCAACATACAGTTGTCATAATAATATTTAATAACAAGTTCTGTATTTACATATACATTTTTTTAAATCATAAATATATATATATATATATATATATATATATATATATATATATATATATATATATATATATATATATATATATAAACTCAGATGAAGCTAAATAACTTCAAACAACTTGAACACAGAACAAACATTGTAAAATCTCAGCAGACGAAAAAGCATTGCGAAGACTGTAAAATCAAATTCTGCAAAAAGCATAAAATTCTGAAAACATACATCAAATAATGTAAAAATGTAAAAGAGGGTGCAACAATGAACCAACATAAAACTTAAAACACATACATGCCATCAAACAATGCAACGGTGCTATTAAACAAAACTGGAATGCAAAATTACCATTATACAATTATCTCTAGATCATGAGATTCACAGTCTTTAATATATATAAATTGTATTCAAAAAGTTAAAATAAAATTTTAAATAATGGTGTAGGCATTATTGTTGAGATATTATTGAAGTGCACATACGGATAATGAGATTTGGATTTTATTTATTTTGTAGAATTCATTATTAATGCGTTATAAAGTGATATCATCAAGTGATATATTTTTATAATAAAACTTATTTATTTGATTGCAAGTGTCAAGCAATATTTATGTAAACAACGTAATAAACAATGATTGGTTATATTATAATTCATATATTTATAAGTGCATATGACTACACTACTATTTACAGGAATATGTCAGTGGGCGATAATATAGGATGTTCACAGCAATTTTCCTGCAAAACCATCAGTTCGAAACAAGAGCTGGGCACAAATTAGCTGGGCGATAACTGGTTCAGTTGACAATATTTGTATTTAAGCGATTGAAGTATTAACGCATGACTTTTTCGAGCATTCTCCGACGATCAATTTCGATATTTCCATTAATATATCAAACAGGTTATCATTATTTTCCCATTCGCCCGCAATTGCATAACTGTAAATGTTGAAATATCTCCACAAAGTTTATATCTATAGAATCAGGAAGACCTTTGAATTCTAAAAAGCGGGAATTGGCACAATATCTTGTGCGAGATGACTGTAACAGGTCCGCGGCTTAAGAATACAGTTATGGTGTCGGCTCTTTGGCTATTACACTTATTTTCGTTTAGCAATTGTGGCATCGGAGATTTCAAATTAAAAGTTAATTTTTCACATTATTAATCTATAGCTCATCATTTACCTACACGACATAACCTATATGACAAACATAGATTAAGCTCCATTACTAATCAATGCTATTGGGTACTGAATTGTGAGTGTTTACCAAGGTAACAGATAGGCAGAACCCTAAATGTTATATTAATCCTCTACAAGATGATATCCTTAGAACAGCGTCGGTAGTTAGAGCTTATGGATACATTGTATATGTGTGTGTGTGCGTGTGTGTATGTGCGTGTGTGTGCGTGTGCATGTGCGTGTGTGTGCGTGCGTGTGTGTGCGTATGTGTGCGTGCGTGTGCGTGCGTTCGTGTATGTACGCGTGCGTTCGTGTATGTATGCGTGCGTGCGTGCGCATGTGCGCGCGTGTGCGTGTGTGTGCGTTCAGCAAGAGCGTATAGATTCCATTGTCTTCTGCCAAGACTTATTCATTATAATCTATTTTGAACTGTGGGTTAACGCTAGCAGACTTACAGCTTTGACCTTGACCTAGTTCCAGTTTTAGTTATTAATATTACAAATCACAACTCAAGGTCATTCGAATACTTCACATAGTTCTAAAACGATATCCTCCCGAGGACATTAACATTCGATCAACATCTGTCATTATTTAGACCATTCTAAATTTAGGAAACATTAAGTATTCCATACACAGTAATATATTGACTAATATTTATAAGGCGATAAAATTGCGAGATCACGAGAATTAATGTTACTTACATATAGAATAACTGCCTTAAATCCATACGTCTGATGTTGATGGATGTGTGGTGGATATATGTCATAATCAAGACGTCGATATTCAACATTACACCATTCTTTTATCTGGAATATTAAAATAAAACACGACGATTCAAATTTAATATTCCGCGGTTTTAGTATTGCAGCTAGTTCAGATACTAGAGTTTCGGGGAGATCTAGGTTATATTTAATAATAACACCTATTTGTGAGAGGGATGAATGGCTGAGTTAATGAGTGACCGAGTGAGTGAGCCAGTGATAGTATTGCAGTTAGTTCGGATCTTATTGATACTAGAGTTTCGGGGAGATCTTGGTTATATCTAATAATAACACCTGTTTGTGCGAGGGAATGAATGATTGAGTGAGTTAATGAGTGACCGAGTGAGTGAGCGAGTGAGTGAGTCTTTCACCATGGCCGAGGTTACACCTGGGACATATGGCAAACGGGCAATTGCTCGTGGAAACACCAAAACAGTGAATAACCGGATTCGAGCCCACAAACTGCAGGTTTGCACTGTACTTCTTTAACAGCTACAGAACATGGACGTCCAAGAACTCAAACCAGAACAGACACATTTCATCCATATATCTATATTATCATTGCCAATGTAGAAATCTATGGATAACATGGCAGATTAACCCAAGTGTGATCTTATGTCCATTAGACTATATTTCCAATCATTGTTTTTGATATTATTGTAGCTACATGTATGTTGACTGAAATCCTATTGTAGCAAACGTCATCTCCTAGAACAGGTTTCCAGTGAAGATTGTACATAAATTATGTCTTGAGAAGCCTAAATCTATTATAATATTTCCTTTTTTTGAAGGCCACTTTCACATATTAATAATATTCATTATTAAAATTTCCTTTTATATTTTAGATAAGTCTTATTCTGAAATCAATGTATCAATTAAATATGTAATATTATGACTGTTATCATGAAATATTATTATTATTATTATTATTACTATTATTATTATTATAACCAGCAGCATAACGTAACATTATCTTGACGCTCTAAGGTATCTAATTAATTTTTGGAAAGATTATTAAATTACCAATAAATATGAGGGCTTCTGTCAAGGTTATTGTAAAAACTTAATAAATATGATTCTATTTTAAATGTTTTACTAAATGCGTTTTAATTAATACTGTACATTATTGGCAATTATAAATGATTGTAATTACTATTAACATATTCCAAAAATTAATCGCCATAATCTGTAGGGGATGTAATAATTATCTCTCTGTATTTCTTACCTCCTTCAGAAATCGAAAACTGTTAAATATTCTACAAATGTAAAGGTTTGTGGTAAAAATAGAATGTCTATGGCAACTAAAAGTGTTTTCTTTACATTAATAACTTAAAGGAAATATTATAAGGTATTTCTATACCCGTTACACATATCTATCTTCTTATAAGCTTTTTCTGTTGTTAGTATGGCATTTGATACGAAAAAAACTAGTCACTTCCGGTTTGTTCTGGCTTCAGTTATTATCGTGAAAAAACCCAGCTTTCTTCCCGGAACCACCAAGTCCATTTAATCAAGCAATTGAATTACCGTCTCCACTTCTTCAATTTCCAATCCAAGGTCATAATATATAATTCGGTGCTCAGGGAACAGCTGCTGAAATCCCGCCACGGCATCTTTACTCTCATTATAATGATTCCTATCGGCGGCTGTGACAAATGTGAAGTTTTTCATATCGTAGTTTGAAAGATTGATGAAATAGCTCGGTTCTCTAATAGGTATTCTATGATTAAATGTAAATGTCTTTCCCGTCGTATTAGAGACACTGGTCACGTAATTAAACGATCTGTTACTGCTCTCAAATCCCTGAAATATAAAAGACAAATATTAAAGAAATGTACCGATTAATGACTTAATGATTTACTTTATACCCCAGTTCCCACATTCAAATCATCATGCATATTGAACTCACTGTATTTTATTGAAGATGCTGCTGGTAATAATACAAATGATGATGATGATGATACAAATGATGATGCAGATGATGATACAGATAATGATGATGATGATACAGATAATGATGATACAGATAATGATGATGATGATGGTGGTGATACAAATAATGCTAATACAAATGATGATTATACTGATGATGATGATGATGATGATGATGATGATACAGATGATGATGATGCAAATGATGAAGATGATGATACAAATGATGATACAAATGATGATGATCATGATGATGATTATGATATAGATGATGATGATACAAATGATGATGATGATATAGATGGTGACATAGATGATGATGATACAAATGATGATGATGATGATACAAATGATGCTACAGATGATATAAATGATGATACAAATGATGATACAAATGGTGATGATGATGATGATGATACAAATGATGATGACAGAAATTATGATGATAGAAATGATGATGATGATGATACAAATGATGCTGATGACGATGATACAAATGATGATGATGATGCAGATGATGATACAGATAATGATGATGATGTTACAGATAACGATGATACAGATAATGATGATGATGATGGTTATGATACAAATGATGATGATACATATTATGATGATACAGATGATGATACAAACTATGATGATGTTGATGATGATGATGATGATGATGATGATGATGCAAATGATGATTCAAACTGTGATGACGATGATACAAATGATGATGATGATTATACAAAAGATGAAGATGATGATGATAATAATGAAGATGATGATGATGATGATGATGATGATGATACAAATGATGATGATTGTGCTGCTGCTGATGATGATGATGATGATGACGCAGATGGAGATACATATAATGATGATGATGATGATGATGATGATGATGATGATGATGATGATGATGATAGATGATGATGATGATGATGATGATGATGATGATGATGATGATGATGATGATGATGATGATGATGATACAAATGATGATGCCTATACAAATGATAATTCTAATACAAATGATGCTAGTACAAATTATGCTAATACAAATGATGATGATGAATGATGATGATGATGATGATGATGATGATAATGCAAATTTAATAAAGCCAACTTACAAGCAGAAACCATTCAAATGCGTTTTATAACTAAATTATATGATATCATGTTGTTAATGAAAATTACAGGTTTATCGGTATTCAAACATTCAATTAGATCGATCTATAACGATGAAGATAGGTAATTGCTCGTATTTCTGAAAGTTGCTGAATTACTTATTATAACCCAATATTTTCTCCATCTGTGATAAACAATACTTTATTTAATGAGTATTGGATACGTTTACTAAAGACAACATTATAACTACTACTTTATTTTGTAATGTGTGTCAAAAAGTTTAAATATTACCTATACAAGTAACTTTTATACCTTGCAGAAACAATTTAATTTTGATTAATTAAGATTGTTTCTTCTAACACACCAAACACCACGTTTTAACCCCATTGAGTAGCCTTTGTGACAAATCATGTGCTCTTATCGGAGAGTTCACTGTTAATCTGTCATACTATAGTTTTCAATATTATAATTCGGCAAAATAATATCACAACACACGGATATATGCACATTATTGATATATGGGAAATATGCTTAACCAGAAAGCTAGGTTGATACGACGGATATAAGGACATTCTTAATAATATATGGATGAAATATGTTTAACCGAAAGACTAAACTGATAGGACGGATATATGGACATTCTTGTGTGTGTGTGTCTGTGTGTGTGTGTGTGTATATTTGTTTGCGTGTGTGCGCGTGTGTGTGTGCGCGTGTGTGTGCGCATGTATGTGTATGTTTATGTATGTGTGTGTATATATGTGTATGTATGTGTATGTGTGTGTGTGTGTGTGTGTGTGTGTATGTGTGTGTGTTTTAGGGTACATATAAAGAGGCAACAGGCACAGAGCATCAACGTATCTAAACATCCTTCGAGACCTACCTCCATAAATCTAAATACAAATACAACTATACATACAATAATCTTTAAAAAAAGTTCCATAGCTCCACATATTGATAGATGTATGCGTATACCTAAGCATGTGTCTGGTCTACTCATCAGCCTGTGGAAACCAGCTAATTCGCTTTTCGTACGCGACAAATATGTCACGCCCACAGGAAAGCGGCTACATGCAGGCTACGTACAAAAAGCGGAAGCATTTAAAAAAACATACCATTTGATACCACAGCTCGCAACAACAACACGTACGTGCGGTTCAATGGTGACTTGCTACATACATATCATAATTATTTTGACACCACAGTTTACATTCAACAGTAATTTTCTGTGGTCCAAAAGAAACCTGTATATAAAACATTTCGACACCTCAGATGCTGACCTTAGCTTCATTTTGGGTTCGAATAACTAAATAAATCCTACTTATATGAACCATGTATATCGATACACGTCCGACTGGTCTGGCGTCAAAGCTCTTCTTTAACCTAAGTGAAAATTCAAGCCCTATATATAGCCTCAGCGTGTTAACAAACATTACAGTTTGTTCATAACAAAGAGAATGTACACTAACTCAGTATGGACTCACTGAAGCGATTTAACTAAAATAAAAACAAAGTAGCAATACTGCACAATGGATTATTACTGGAGTAGAATATCGTCTCAAACCTAAGTAAAAACTATGATTTACTCCAACCTAACAGCTAATCCTCATACGTTTCCGTTCAAAACTAAGGGAACGTTCATTCACGCCCAATTAGCGTCCCTAAATATATGCAGTTAGATGTGGTGGGATCTAAATTAAAGCGCCTATCCCAGTGTTGGAAATTATAGCCGGGCCGATACTTCTTGACCTGGGCGTGGATCTTTCTATAGTTGCCGGCCCGGTGGTCCTGCTGATATTTAACCTATTCATATTTCGCTTGGCAAATAAAACGGTTAAAATAATGAGAAACAATAATATATTCAATGAACAAACACAGATTTTTATTTGTCATTTTCAAGATGTTTTTTGCTGCAAATATTGGCGGAATTGAACTTGAGACTCATCACGCATACGCGGAAGTCGTTGTGTTTATGTTTTACACGTGATCTAGTTGACGATGCAGATGAGGCAGGTGATCACAAGTGTCTCAGCTCCAGGCTCTGATTTCATTCAGATTTTCTGATCCAGAGGAATCTGCTCTTTCCAGTGTATAAACTGTTCAAGGAATATTTTATGTTATGTTTAAATAAAGATGGATGTTTAATAACTAAATCATTATTTGTTTTGTATATCACATGGTGAAAATAAGCTTAGGTCTATTTCATTGTTTTTCTTGACCTCACCACATCTACATTTGTAAACCCATTTCCATTGACAATTATTCACCCCATTATGTATAAATGATCAACTATTATACCCTCCTTGACCCTGTACTAGTATTTTAGCCTATGTATTGTCCGCAACTATTTTAATCAGGGCAGATAACTTTTAAGACCTGCTAGGCCTGGTGTCTGATGATTTTTTGAGGGAATTTCCAACAATGCAGCCTATCCACTTGATCTATTTGACCCATGGTGGAGAACAGCGGATTTCAAGCATATCTCCCATACTGCGAATGACACGTCGGGATTATAATAGCTATACATTCAACAATTTTCCTATATCAGTGTAACCTAAGTACTCATAATATGGGAAATAGAGTGAGATAACTAAGTGTGTGTGTGTGCGCGCGAGTGTGTGCGGGTGTGCAAAATAGACTTACAAGAGTTTCATAAACGTAGATACAGATTTAGTTACCACTGGTTTGGCAACATTATAAGTACTGCAAGATATTAAGTGTTGTCTGTTATGTTATTAATTATAACATAACCTGATTTCGGAATTTCAACTAAAGTTCTGTATTGTTTGTGGATTGTTTTAATCAGAACAATATTGTGTTTCCCCGGTGTTGCATTTATATACATCAGTCCCAGCCATATATACCTTATATCCATCGTCTGTGTATGTACTTCCAGCTGCCATGTATGTTACTTCCAGCTGTCAATTGTAAGCCTTTGCCTAGTATAATTATATAAGTTATCCAACCAAATAGATAATCCTTTTTTATAATTTAATCTTTGTTTATTACGTGGTGTTCCAAGATGTTCACTTCCTCGCTCCGTGATGTTATTAATGCGTATAAACATTTTAAGAATTATTTCATTTCCACGTCAGGTTAAATACTTGCTGTATGCCAATAATGTATACCCTCATATCGTTGGCTTATCATATGTTTTATCTTCTTTAAAGAACTGGGAATATTACGTTATTAATAATCAGTTGCAGATTTATGACGTATCTATCTGTAACATTACCAATTTGAAAATAATAGGCTTGATACTCTTTTGTTAAGAATATCTACAGACTAGGAAGATTCTTGACACAATATCAGCTTATGACAATGACAAATGTTCTTGCACGTATTATTAAAACTCCGTTTAATGTAACACATCTGACTAGATGGATGGATGAATGCTGTTTAACGACACATCGGCACAATTTAGACCATTCAGTGTCCTCCATCTGACTAGAAGAGCAACTATATTTGGCTAAATTAGAGTCGAGTCGTTTCTTTGTTGGTGTATATTGAAATGTATAAAACATATTACTGAAAGTCTTCACAAACCCAATTGTCTTCCAGCTAAACCGGATATAAATATTGTATAAATCTACCAAGAACTAATCAATTGAATAATTCTAAAACAAAGATTTATTATCGATGATAAACTATCAAAACCACCAATTACTATTTTCCCAAATTATTTTTCCACTTGGCATTTAATTTTAATTTTATTATTATTATCATAATATCATCAGTATTATTATTATTATTATTATTATTATTATTATTATTATTATTATTATTATTATTATTATTACACCATTTTACGACAAAGATAAATTTGTCTCGAACTATTTCTTACCCGGTTAATATCAAATCCATCCTTTGACAGGCTCCATCCAAGGTACATTGTCATGGATATGAAGCAAAGAGAGAAGAAACAGTTTCTAAAGCTGCACTTAGCCATTGCCCAATGCAGAATACTCTAATATCGTCATTTGCCGGAGGATATTCCGACTGATGGAAATATTCCTGTAGACGATAATTCTAGTACAGTTGCTGCAGGTGAACAGGTGGGCAATCAATCGGTTTTAGGCCGGGTGTGGTGTTCGCATTGTTCAGCAAGGTGTGACCTTATCACTACGCCGAAATACCAATAAGAACTTCATAACCTAGCCTCTCGGCATAACCGAATAATGATTCGTACTCCGGGATAAAAACGAAAATATAGACGTACTCCCTATTTTCTCAATTAGCAATCTAAGTTTAACTAATTGATTCTGGGGGGATAGACGAGAAGGGGTAGTTCAACGTTTTGTATATCGTATGTTTCGGTACATAGCCCTGCCCCACAATACAACTATCAAACTACATTCGTATATAATGAATCATGACCAAACTTTAATAAAGAAATATACTCTTCTCGGCGTTGAATTTGATTCATTAACTAATCATCTCTCGCAACAAGTGTAATTTGAGTAGTATAATTATAAAAACGTTTGGAAATAACTCAGATCTTTAAATCAAATCAAATCAAAATATTTATTCCTAACATATCCATAGTATTTTTGTTTATACAAAAAATATTATATAGCTGCATTGTATATGTTACAAGGTGTCAATTTGTCTATAAGCCTGAAGCATGATGACGTCAAAAACCAAAATAAACCAGCCGCGCTTTGCATTGTGGGATTTATAGGGATCAGCTGAGCGATAATAACGTGATAATCCCGCCTTTTTAACCTTAAACGTCAATGTTCCAGATCTGTTATGATCATGCCAACTGAACCAGGTGGTAATAGTAGTAGTAGTAGTAGTAGCAATCTTAATTACTATTGGTTGCTCTCAGAGAAATGAGATAACACAGAGTAAACAGACAGATGCACGATAATAGATACTAAATAAGAATTTAGCATCATCTGAGCAGCAATATTGATCTATTTTCTATCGATCTTTTCCGGACAAACGTGTAACCTATAGAACATCATGCATACATCAATAAAGAAAATAAGCTTAGTACATATCAATAAAGGTTATTTGAAATGTCAATCCATTAACACATGTACACAATTATCGAATGAAGTAATAACAGGCTATACTCCAATAATGTATTATTCAACACAATTATACAGATCTAAACAACAATATCATGTGTCTGTTTGTTTATATATATATGTGTGTGTATGTGTGTGTGTGTGTGTGTATGTGTGTGTGTGTGTTTGTGTGTGTGTGCTTTAGCACGTTAATTCTACAGGTAAATCTTGTTATTTTCAAATTAGACACATAGGTATTACACAAATGATGAGAACGTTCTAGAAATTAGTCCAAGCCCTTAGCCTTAGGATTCGAATAGGGTAATGCATTAATAATAATAATAATAGTGTATATTTAATAAAGCGCCCTTACTAACAGGAGCCATTCAAATGCGCTGTACAAATAATATGTAATATAATAATACCCCAAATAATATGTCTGTAAAAAACCATGTAAGTGATTTAAAAGATAATAATTATTTATCGGTGAAAGCGACCTTGAACAGGTGTGTTTTTAGAAGAGATTTAAAATTTCCAAGAGACGATGCATTTCTAATATTTGCCGGCAACCTATTCCATAAAGTGGGGGATGCAACACTAAACGCACAATCACCATATGACTTCAGTCGAGACACAGGCACCTCCAATAGTATCTGACTGGAAGACCTGAGTTTTCGCGATGACTTTTTAATGGACACAGGTATTCTGGCGCCATATCATTAATATATTTATAAGATATTAATACAATCTTGAAATGGATACGCCGTGTTCTTCTTCACCCTTCGCCCCTCCTGGGACATAGGTCATTGACAACAGTCTTCCAGTCTTCTGTCCTGGGCTTTCTTTTCAAGCTCCCTCCAGTTGTAACCTGTCCTCTTTATGTCTGTCAGGTTTGCCTTCTCCACATATTTCTGTTGGTGTGATTTCTCCCACAATTCGTTGTTGCTGATGGTGTTTGGCCAGCGAATTTGGAGGAATCTTCTCAGACCGTTATTAATAAAGGTCTGTAATTTCTTGGTGGTGGTGTTAGTTGTCATCTATGTCTCTGCTCCATACAGTAGTACAGACTTCACGTTGGAGTTAAACAGGCGTATCTTTATATGTAATGACAACACTTTGGAGCTCCAGATATTCTTGAGCTGTATAAATGTTCCTCTAGACAGAAGAAGTTATTAAAACAATGGGCCATATCTTTCTCTGAGTTGATATTATTTGGAAGGACAGTTTGACTTTTACGTAATGCTTTATTCACAACGCTGAAAAAAGTCCCTTGATTTCCCTTGGATGCTTTCATCTTTTTTATTATAATATTCAGATTTAACAGAGGTCAGGGTATTTTTAACTAGAATGATACTGTCCTTGAACATTTCATAATGAACACACAAAGTGGTCCTGATCCGCATTATAATATGCTATCCCCCTCTCTGTAACAGCGAGTTCTACACCGAGGTCAGAAATGTGTTGCACGGCTAGTAACACGCACCCGCAAAAGGGAACATAAAATACCACTTTTTTTCCAGCTGAACTGATTTCGTTTATATTTTAGATCATATCTAAATATGGTAGAAGAGTGTTTCATCTTTCACTTCGCCTCATTTCCTTTGCGGGTCGTTCGACCAATTTAGCCTACCTTGTAAACAAAAGTATCCGTAAAACGCAAACATTTTCTTTCAGAGAGATGAAACATAGATAGGAACAATCTAAGAATACTGATTGTAATTTTAAATTAAAATAATGCATTCGTGTATTAGTCACCAGAAAGAAAATATTGATACCATAATAAGAAAACAGGACCTTGTATATTTATCTAACAAGCTTAGTGTTCGTGAAAATCTTTGAAACTTCTTTTCCTGTAAGAGACAATCTTTTATATATGGATACGGAACACAATGTTAGATCTCTTACATTACATTTAAGAAAGAAGACAACTTTTGCCAACTAGAGATTAACTCAAAATATTAATTATTTGACATTATTTGTCATTCTTAATTGAGCCACTGAATGTCAACTTGAGACTTGTAAGTATCTGAGATATGCCTGAAAGCCGCTGTTCTCAAACAGATCAAGCGGATAGGCGCTTTAAGTTAGTTCCCACCACACTTAACTGCATATACTTAGAGATGCTAAATTAAGCTTGGATGAATGTTCACTTAGTGATGAGCGGGAACGGATGAGGATTAGCTGTTAGGTTCGAGTAAATCATAGTATTTACTCTCATTTTAGCGATATTTTGTTCTAGTCCAGAAATATTCCATTGTGCAGTATTGCTGCTTTGGTGTTTGAGCAAAGTCACTTCAGTGCTTCCATACATATAGCTAATGAAACTGTTATGTTGGTTGGCGCGCCGAAAGGAAGAAATTTTCATTCTGATCGGGTAAGAACTCTATACAATTTTGCCATGCGCTGAACTGAAACTGTTATTTTGGTTGGCACGCCGAGAGCCCTTAAAAGGCATAATCTGTCACTCCTATCAAACAACAACTAGACGACCGCGAACTGGTCAGACCTCAATCCGTAAGTTTAATATAAATAGGATTTGTTTAGCTATTCGAATCCAGAATGATGATGGGATCAGCATGTGTGGTATCGAAGTGATTTTATGCATAAGTTCCCTTTGACCAACAACAAATTGCTGCTGATTGTAAACTGTGATGTCAATGTATTTATCTTATTTACATTATAACATACAATTGAACAATATGCACTGATCGCTAACTGCAACCTGTGGTGCTAAATGGCACAACAGCTTCCCTGTGGGCGTGTCTATATTTTTCAGGTACGAAAAGCGGACTATCTGTGCCTCACGGGCTGATAAGTAGCCCAGATATAAGATATAAATAGGTATACTTATGTATAGATATATGAGGTGTACGTTTTGGCATGCTTAAATTCAACAATAGATTGCCTTAATTATGTATTGACACACACACACACACGCTTATATTATCGATTAGTATTATCGATCTGCTACTCTCCAAATCCAAGCACGTCCTTTGATTTATCCGTCGTGAATATATATGTTGGCCAGCAATGATCTTTTACACTTGGTCAAAACAATAACTGACCGACCATGACCTTTT
The DNA here is from genome assembly GCA_025642065.1 of Paralvinella palmiformis. NCBI lineage: Eukaryota > Metazoa > Annelida > Polychaeta > Terebellida > Alvinellidae > Paralvinella > Paralvinella palmiformis. The sequence continues at coordinate 6,053 of JAODUP010000880.1, read as the reverse complement.
AGGTTTGGATGTTCTCTGTTTAAAAACCAATCTTGTTCCAGATCGGTTTAAATATTTTAATAAAATATATGTATTACATAATAACCGATCCAGGTATATCAGATTTATTTTTATAGCAAATTATCTCCACTTAAAGATATGCCACAAACAAGATATTACATATATACACTCACGTTTTAGAATGCGGTTTTTGAAATCTTATGTTAACTATTGTCATCTTAGTCATTTTTATATGAGATAATTAAAATGACAATGATGACGATGATAACGAAGAACAAAGATGATGATGATACACTGTTGATTTCATATCAGTAAAATAACCTCATCAATGAGTTGCAGAGAGAAAGGAGAGGGCTATGTTTATGCCAGGAGTAACAAGAATCCTACATACACCTTGTTCGTGTGGCTCTGTCTGTGGTGGGCAATAACAATTTCTCTGGCCAACCATAGAACTATACTACACAAACATCAACGGATGATGTTGATTCCTTTTAAAATGATGAAATTCACCTATACCGAGCACAAATAGAAAAGGAATTCCTCGAAAATACCTATACCTCTTTACAGAACTTCGAACACCAATAGATGGATACATCTAGAGACACTTACACAGGAAATATTCTAATATAATACTTGAAAGTTCAAATCGCGAAAGTAAAGTAGAAAATAATTACCCACAATCAATCTATTTATCTATCTATCTATCTATCCATCCATATACAATCAGAATCTGTTAATCCGACAAGGTTTGTCACATGATAATATGTCGGATAAACGAGATTGTCGGAATATCGAGTCCGTGACATACCATTAGTCTGTGTCACACATTTTTAAATCACATGGTTTTGTTTGGCCTCTATGTTGGAGTAGTTGAGAAACCACTTCCCCCACCACTCACAGGGGAGCAGTAGGGAAAGATGGAGCCGAAATACCTTGAGGGTGGTCATCACCAGAGTATTTTACGTCCTCGAGGGTTCTTTAACATCTCCCTTTATTTTTAATAATTCAGTAGAGACGGCAGCGCCATTTAACGTGGTCAGCAAACCCACGATGTTGTGAGCCGAGGAATTAATCTGTGGAAAGTCGACCTCTTTCTGGGATAGAACCTGTGACCCTTGGCACCTAGTGCTGGGTGCTTAACCGCTAGACCACCAGAGCTCATTTTTATGTTTGTTAATTACAGACACTATAAAGAAATACTCATGTCACTTAGTCCATCAGATTAACTCATGATCTGCACATTAGAAACATCACACATTTGTATTTTTAATTAGCCATGAATGATTATGTTTGGGAATGGAAGCATCGTGTGTCGGTGTGTATGGTCTAGGGTGATTATTATTGGTTACAATATAGCAATTATCGCGGGTGGGGGGGGGGTTAATGAACCATTGCTGACAACATGTTGGTGTGTCTTGCATGACTGAACTAGCAGAAATATTTGGCAACATGTTCGTGTTGTCGGATTATCGAGGTCATTTTACATCGAAATGTCACATTCTGGTGTAGAAATGAAGTGTCGGAGTCGGAACACGGAACACGATTTTGTCGGATTAAAGAGTCATATATAATGGAGCTACTTCCGGCACAGACAATAATTTGTCGGATGGTGGATTTATCGGATAAACGATGTCCGGATTAACTCATTCTGACTATATATATATATATATATATATATATATATATATATATGTGTGTGTGTGTGTGTGTGTTTGTTTTTATATATATATATATATATATATATATATATATATATATTTTATATATGTGTGTGTGTATATTATATATATATATATATATATATATATATATATGTGTGTGTGTGTGTGTGTGTGTGTGTGTGTTTTATGTGTATATATAAGGCTATCCGGCACAGCAAATTTTCGATGTGATTATCATAACGATGCGATTATCATTCGACTATATAATATATATATTATTTAAATGTTATGTTTTTATTATGTGTGTGTGTGTGATATATATATATATATATATATATATATATATATATATTATATATATATATATATATATATATATATATATATATATGTATATTGTGTTGTGTGTGTGTGTGTGTGTGTGTGTCCGATTTTCTTTGTGTTTTCCCCTTAATTAATGAACTTTGTATTAATGTAGAATGTCTCATAGCAACACAATATTCTTCCTGCAATAGAAGCTGGTGTAAGTTCCGTAAACTTTCCACAACAACCATTATTGGCGTGATAGAGAAATGGCTTGAAGCCTAATCGTTGTAACTCCTTTAACCAAAATATATTTCGGCGCAGTCAGTGACCGTCATCGGCTGTCGTTCGACATTGAGTCTTGGCGTATGTAGCTCTAAAGCCTCCTGTTTTATCTGTTTGCGGACATCTGACTTGATGAGATGAGTGATGAGTGGCAATTCTGCTCCTTCAGCGTCTACTTTTAAGTAATCTATCACACGCTGTAAGATGAAGAACATTCAGACTAAAACGATCCTAGTCAGCATCGTATGAACAAATTTGTTTTACCACAGAATAGGTGAAAAGTGTAGTGTTAACTAATTGTATTAAGTCCTTTAATTCCTTACAGTTTGATGATTCAGGTTCTTCACGATGGTACCAACGTCTCTGAGTTCTCACTGATTTTTGTTTTTTACGTTACTTCCCCAGATGCCAAGATTGTAGAAGTACATGTTTGGTTGTCTGTGTACGTGATCCCTTTTGTTCAAACTGTGAAACAATTTTCATAAAATGCAACATAAAATATGACATAATGAATATCTAATCGCCCTTATAATAATTACTTATAACAAAGGATCTAATCGACTACATCATGCATTATGGCGGTTATTTAATACAACGAATACCTTGGATCAAAGGAGTACACGTCACAACCAAAATAAATGTTAACAGCCTCATCAAAGCTCCATTCATCTCGAATTCTGAAATAAGTTTATTAATGAACTTCAGAATATTTCCGTAGAAAATTCGATTGCCCTTTATCAGAACATAAGCGTAGATTGCATACATTTTATTAGCTCAATAACACACCAACACTGCCCCCCCCCACACACACACACAAACACCAGCTAATTCGCTTTTCGTACGCGACAAATATGTCACGCCCATAGGAAAGCGGCTACATGCAGGCTACGAACAAAAAGCGGAAGCACGTAAAAAACATACCATTTGATACCACAGCTCGCAACAAACAACACGTGCGTGTGGTTCAATGGTGACTTGCTACATACATATCAAACTATTTTGACACCACAGTTTACATTCAACAGTAATTTTCTGTGGTCCAAAAGAAACCTGTATATAAAGCATTTCGACACCTCAGATGCTGACCTCAGCTTTATTCCTACCTATATGAACCATGTATCAATACACGTCCGACTGGTCTGGCGTCGAAGTTCTTCTCTAACCTAAGTGAAAATTCAAGCCCTATATATAGCCTCAGCGTGTTAACAAACATTACAGTTTGTTCATAACAAAGAGAATGTACACTAACACAGTATGGACTCACTAAAGCGATTAAACTAAAATAAAAACAAAGTAGCAATACAGCACAATGGATTATTACTGGACTAGAACGAAATATCGTCTTAAACCTGAGTAAATACTACGATTTCGAACCTAACAGCTAACCCTCATACGTTTCCGTTCATCACTAAGGGAACGTTCATTCACGCTTAATTTAGCGTCCCTAAGTATATGCAGTTAGGTGTGGTGGGATCTAAATTAAAGCGCCTATCCACTTGATCTATTTGACCCATGGTCGAGAACAGCAGATTTCAGGCAGATCTCCGATACTGCGAATGACACGTCGGGATTATAATAGCTATACATTTAATAAATTTCCTATATCAGTGTAATCTAATTACTCATAATATGGGAAAAACTCTTTCCGCAGCTTAATACCCATGGAGATGCCTGCCGAAGTAACAAACGACTCCAGGAGTATAAATCCATCAAGCAGCATTGTATGAATTAATAGGTCGTTTCGCCAGACCACATAAGATGACAACAATATAGATTCTACATTATACATAACAAAGCTAATAAACTCAAACAGGTTGCAACAACGACATAACTTTCTTACATTGGTGTAATAAGGAATCTGAATGGAAATAGATAAGATGTCTGGCACGGGCAATGTGCGTTTTAGGGTACATAGTAAGAGGCAACAGGCACAGAGCATCAACATATCTAAACATCCTTCGAAACCTACCTCCATAAATCTAAATACAACCATGCATACATTAATCTAAAAATAAAATGTTCCATACCTCCAAATATTGATAAATGTGTGCGTATACCTAAGCATGTGTCTGGTCTACTCATCAGCCTGTGGGAACCAGCTAATTCGCTTTTCGTACGCGACAAATATGTCACGCCCATAGGAAAGCGGCTACATGCAGGCTACGTACAAAAAGCGGAAGCACGTAAAAAACATACCATTTGATACCACAGCTCGCAACAAACAACACGTGCGTGTGGTTCAATGGTGACTTGCTACATACATATCAAACTATTTTGACACCACAGTTTACATTCAACAGTAATTTTCTGTGGTCCAAAAGAAACCTGTATATAAAGCATTTCGACACCTCAGATGCTGACCTCAGCTTTATTCTGGGTTCGAATAACTGAATAAATCCTACCTATATGAACCATGTATCAAATACACGTCCGACTGGTCTGGCGTCGAAGTTCTTCTCTAACCTAAGTGAAAATTCAAGCCCTATATATAGCCTCAGCGTGTTAACAAACATTACAGTTTGTTCATAACAAAGAGAATGTACACTAACACAGTATGGACTCACTAAAGCGATTAAACTAAAATAAAAACAAAGTAGCAATACCGCACAATGGATTATTACTGGACTAGAACGAAATATCGTCTCAAACCTGAGTAAATACTACGATTTACTCGAACCTAACAGCTAACCCTCATACGTTTCCGTTCATCACTAAGGGAACGTTTATTCACGCTTAATTTAGCGTCCCTAAGTATATGCAGTTAGGTGTGGTGGGATCTAAATTAAAGCGCCTATCCACTTGATCTATTTGACCCATGGTCGAGAACAGCAGATTTCAGGCAGATCTCCGATACTGCGAATGACACGTCGGGATTATAATAGCTATACATTTAACAAATTTCCTATATCAGTGTAATCGAATTACTCATAATATGGGAAAAAACCTCTTTCCGCAGCTTAATAACCATGGAGATGCCTGCCGGAGTGTAGTGGCTCTTCACTGTGCACTGCGTGTTTGTGGACCCGAGGACATATGATATTAATATGTCACAAACTTTAGAACCAGCACACTTGTTTTCTTTAACAAGCCAATACATGAATCTAATCGTCTGATATCTGAATAAATTACTGTTCAGAAAATGGCATATGTAATTCAATTAGTAATGGACTGTAAGAACACATCCTGTGTATTACGGAAGATTGCACTTACTCATTTGAATACTTCAGTAGATATGATCTACATAGAGTACATTGCAGTAAATCTGCATATAATACTTTCAAGAACTCAACCTTACGGTGGTTCTCCTGATATAGGAGGAAACTACAATTACCAATGGGGGAGACTGGGGTGCATTCGGACACTGGGTGCATTGAGACACCCCATCTTGCAGCTATATTAAGACCGTGGAAATCTGTGCGATACCATCAATAATATGCTGGGTTTCCCCAACGCCACTCCGTCGTTTATTCAAGACAAAGGAGCTAATGAATAAAAATTGCAAGTATAATGTCTATTTTCATGTACCTTTACTAAATATTTAAGGTTCTATTAGTGCCTGAAATAATGAAGATCAGAACTATTGCCAAAGTCCAGGCAATATATGCCTATTGCAGGCATACCTTGTGGCCATAACCAGACCACATGTAATGCATATAATTTGTGTGCTGGTAAGTAGGCATACCGTAGTAAAATGGAGTGCTCTGGGACTCTCCCATTGGAGTGTATTGGGATGGTGTCCCTATGCACTCCACACACAGATAAGCACAGTCGTATTTAGTCTTAAATAATTTAATTGAGAGCTTT